>JAUTXW010001760.1:0-36311 GCA_030620095.1 Kuschelorhynchus macadamiae
TAATAAAAAATAGATTAGTCGGTGATAGTCTAGTCATTATATACAATGTCTTTTTTACCGATTCGGTCGGAATCAGGAGAGTGCACTATTTATTTTCTTTTATTTTTTTATTTATTAAAGGAATATTAAAGGATAAGAACTAGTTTTGTTTCATATAAATAATAACTTTTAGAATTTATAGAGCTATAACCGACGACTTAAATATTTTTATATACCTAAATTATGAGTGTATAAAAACTTTTAGTCTAAACGTCCGAATGTTATATTTGTGTCCGATATAAATTTGCGAATATAAAAGTACAAAATAGGACCTAAATTCTTATCGGTTTTCTATGACCGACCAACTTCTTTATTATCGACCGGTCGGCCGAATTTGGCAATGTATAGCTCTCTTAAAAATTAATGGGGGTTCGGACTTGCGGATTATTCCATTTTTGAACCAAATATATTGATAATTCTAAATTACTTTTTCCAGTAGTAACAAACAATATGCCAAAACAGTATTCAACTGATTGTGCATCAGATTATTCCATTACTTTATCACAAATCGAACAACAGCTAGATCAAAGGAAGCTTAAATAATTTCAAAACAGCGGATCGATTTGGAGTGGTGCAATAGAGGACAAAAAGTTACTGTTCCAAATGATGATATTACTGCGCACGACACTATGCTAACCTTTAATTTGCCACTTCTGGATGTCGGTTTTTTAACTCTTAGCTTAAATTATTCCAAAAATTTGGGGATGGACTTGAAAACGAAGAGTTAATTGATGATCCTGTTCTAACGGCATCTAACGCTAAAATCATAGAAAAATTGAAATTTTGTGTATCGAACCCGTTGGACAACCAGATGTTAAAGTATGGGTTCATAATCCCGCCAAATCACGTAATAGCTTATAGAAACATAATATTTTTAGTTTATTTATATAACATTTACTTTTTAGCTCCATGACTCAAATTCCCCAGTTGCCGTTTATCCAAACCTTGCGACCAAAGATTTGTCTCTGAATCCAAAAGAATTATCTGTTAAAGGTAATCCTGTTAGCGATCACCAATGTATTCTTAACGGTAAGTTCTTATAGTTAGTAAGTGTTATATGTCAATCATGTCCCAAAATATATGAAATCGATTGTTTTCATTTATTTCTTATCCTTTATGTTCAGATGCAAAGTTCATTGACAATAAATCCTTAATACGTGTAAGTCAACCATGAAAGGCAAAGGCAGTGACGAGCCAACTAATGCGATTGAAGGAATACTATGAAAGAAAACAATTTAAAATCTCCCGAAGGTCTTGTACCTTCCAACACAATTCAGGACTTACCTCTAAGCCCATTTGACAAGTTTAGTGATTTCGAAAAAAATACCATCCTACAGTTGCTACATCGGAAGAATATATATAATACCAGAAAAAGATAGATGTGGAGAAAAAAGAAGAAGAATAAAAATCAGGTAGGGCGAAAAAACGAAGAAAAGAGAGAAAAGAACTACCAAGGAAATAAACGAAAAAAATGAGTAAATTTCTAAAACAAATAGGACGATAAATTATAATGGCATAAATAATAAGACAAATGAGACTAATAGCGAAGTAAAGCATGTCACTGTAATATATGTAGAAACATATTTCATTTCATTCAAGTTCGAATTGTATATTTGTAAAAAAGGCAATTAGTGGTGTGAATTGGAAGTGACCCGAGAAGGATAATATACTTACATATAGTTCAAATGAAATTGTACGCAAAATAAATCCACCAAAGTTAATTAACCGCCAAGGCATTTACTGTGTACCTAAAATCGAAGAGCTTAGGAGGGGCTAAGAAAGCACTTTGTTTCGAAAGGAACATAGTTATAAGCGCTTATATTTTGTTTTTACTTAGATTTCTATGATCTTAAATCCTTTTTTATTATAAAGTGATTTATTATAATATCTTGAATTATAAACTATATGCAACAAACTACAAAACTAAATACAAACAACTAAAAAATCAAGGTAAGTATTAGTGACATTCTGCATAAAAAAGGACAATAGGAGCCAATAATGGTCGGTAATAAGAACATCACACAGGAACGCTCTGTAAAGTATCAGTATTCAGATAAGAAAAAAAAGAACAATTTTTCTGTTATTTCTTACTTTCTATTTTATAAAAATATTTTAAACTTCAAACTAAAAATATTTGAAAATTGAATTTTTACCTACAAACCTTAATAGTAACTGATAAAAAAGCTTAGGTGGTCGGTTGAAAGGTACATTTACTTTATATTATTTGCGTAAGTAGTCTTCAACATGCTTTGACTCATTTTTTAAATGTTAGTAATTTTTAAATATCCTTTAAACGGTCTGCATTCTTTGCCTAATGTATCTTCTAGAAGTAAGATGTTTTTGCGATGCATTCTTAATCTATTTGCGTCTATTTGGTTGTTTTCGTAATGAAGAAGAATTTTTCCTATGTCTTCTATATATGAAGTCAATGAAGAGAGTATATTATATGTTGTCGTAATGATTATACTAAATGTCTCAAATTTATGTCTAACTTTATTAAATTGATCCAGAATTTCTTCCCAAATTAATTAATTCGGGTTTTTCATTAATTTTTATTGATATAGGTACTCAGGTTTTTAATGTTTCTGTGTAACCACTTCGAAGTACACCTACAGCTTCATAATATGTACTCGCAATTACGGTGCTGGAAGTTTGAATGGCATGATGGAGATTTTGGGCTATTTTTAAACTTAAATATTTCGAGAAACTTCAAATATATTTAAGTACGCTTTTTGAGAAATGAAAGACCATTTTATGGTTTATATAACTGAATCGAATTGGATTTCGATTAAGCGATAGTAATTCATACATACAGGGGCGTAAACAATACAGTACATTTTTTTCCAAAGTTTATGTCTGTCCCATTTATAAAAAAAACGATTTTTTGTAATTTTTATTGACTGTGGGAGATTAGTAGGTCAAAAGTAAAAACCAATTTGAATAATTGGCGTAGTACAAGAAAAATTAAAATTTGAGTTAAAATCATCTCTTTTTAGATAGCAGCACCCTGTATCTGAATAACACTTATTCAAAACGGCTCTTAAAATCCTTTCTTACAAGAACATTAATGTAGAGTTTTTGGAACCTTCAATTAAAACACTGAAACGCATTTTATTTTTTTTTATTTTTAAATGTTTATCAGATACAGGTTGCTGATATCCAAAAAAGTTTACTTTTGGTAAAATTTTAATTTTCATGATACTACGCCAACTATTCAAAAACCCTCCAAATTAGTTTTTATAATTTAATATTCTATAACCTTTCAAAATATTTGTTCAAATGTTTATCAAACATCACAGGAAAAAACAATCATTACATTCAGTAAACTTACCACCAAACTCCAAACTAATATTTTTAGATGTAATTCTTTATATAGTAATATACCTAATAAACTTGTAGCTCAGCGATAGAAGAAAAATGGAATGAGCTAAAAGAGTTTACAACTTTAACTTACAACGATTTTATAGAAGCATTAAATATCGTAACCCTAAATAACTACTTCCAATTTAAAAGTGATTTTTACCAACAATTAGACGGTTGCGCCATTGGCCCACCCATTTCATCCACAGTGGCACAAATAGTAATGGAGTTTCTAGAAGAAAGAGTTCTCGGAAAGTTGGATTTTAATATTACTTTTTTTAAAAGGTACGATGACGATTGTTTCGCTTTAATTCCAGAAAACAAAATCGACAGTGTATTACTAGCTTTTAATAGTTTCCATCCTAAACTTCAATTCATATTTGAAGCAGAAGAAAATAACCAAATACGTTTTTTAGATTTAACCATAATCACTCAAACTAACAATAATTTAAAAACAAAATTGTTTTCAAAAGAAACATGGTCTGAACGTTAACTTAACTTTAGTCCTCATCATCCCAATAACCAAAAAAAACTTAAATTCTAATGAGTATATAAAAAAAACGTAAAAAATGCATTTTTAAATTAGGAATTTCATACAATTTTGAAGATTTTTTAAATACTAACACTAAACTGAAACTTGTTGACTCTTTATTTCTAAGTGGCCTTGATGATTGGGATTCAATTTATCATAAAAGTATCAATTTTAATGATAAACGTAACACAAATTTTACATAATTGTATTAGGCACGCAACTGGTGTTATTCATAAAATAATTTTAAATAAATTGCCTACTATTTATATGAAAAAAATCAATTTCGAAATATTATTTTAATAATAATTTAAATACCAGAAATCAAAATAACTTGGAAATTTCTGTTCATCAAACAGAAAAATATAAATCATCTTTTAAATATATATGTTCTATACTGTATAATTGGTCTAACTGATCGTGCTATAGCCCTCACGTCACCTGAATATCGCCCCTAAACTCTCCAAAAAGTAATAAATATCTTAAAATCTAATCATTTTCCTGAAAGGTTTATCAAAAAAATAATTAAACAAAGAACCCAGAAACATTATAACCAAACTAATCAATTAAAACAAGCTAACATTTAAAAAAAATGTAGCAATACCTTACACAAATCAGTTATCAGAAAAAATAAAGTATATTTTAAAAAAACATAATATAATTGCATGTCACAAAGCACACAACTTAATTGGTTCTTTGTTTACTACACTAAAAAGTAAAGTACCAAAAAATAAAAAACCTAATCTAATCTACTCAGTACCCCATTTTAACTGTCTAGCAAAATATATAGGCATGACTACTCAACTATTGGAGAATAGGTTGAAGGGACACAAGTATACAAAAAATGCATCGACATCTCGTTATCTCGAATTACTGATTCTACCTTGACCAAGCCTTAAAAAAGAGAAAAAAATATATTCCCCAAGTGCTGATTTTTAAACAAATTAGTTGGCAAGCAGATTAGCAACCGAGAAGTAAACAATAAACATTTTTCGAGGTATGTACCAATTTCTGTTCCTGTTTTTGCCCCATTTTCGTTTAAATTTTAGAACGTATTATTCCTTTTATTCTAAGATATACGATATTTTAAATGTAAGTTTTATATCAATGCTAACAATTTGTAAAATTTCAAAATAATTTTAGGTTTAACGCGTAATTTCAAAACTGAAAAAAAATTAAATAATAAATAAGACCTTTTGAAAAAGCCTACTAAGACGGGCGAAACGTCAAGGAAATAGTAAGTTTCATTATAAAACATAAACCTATGCCCAAGAAAACTAAACACTATATATATATATATATATATATATATATATATATATATATATATATATATATATATATATATATATATATATATATATATATATATATATATATATATATATATATATATATATATATATATATATATATATATATATATATATATATATATATATATATATATATATATATATATATATATATATATATATATATATATATATATATATATATATATATATATATATATATATATATATATATATATATATATTTATATATATTCACTACTGCCTTTTTGAAAATATATAACAGTTTTGCTGACGTTTCGCCAAAATCACATTTGGCATTTTCGAAGCTTTCTTTCTCGCGTCCGAATAGAGACTGAAGTGTTGGTGACTGAGACGCTTCCTTTTATACCCCCACTCGGGGCCGAAGTTTATATCTGCGCAGGCGTTGGTCGTTATTTATGTTTTCCGGATGGTGCTGTTGTTGTTGCGCTAATTGTGCTTGAGTTGCGATTTTAGATTTGTCGATTATTGTCTTCCGTACTGTTGGTAGTTTTAATGATTCGTCCCTTTTATTCAAATCACCCTGTTTTTCAATTTCTATGGCTTCTCGGATTATTCTGGTCTTATAATGTTCTATATTGGCAATCTCCCTACACCCATCGAAATTTATTTTATGGCCGGTTTCCTGATGATGTAGGAATAAAGCTGAGGTTTCCCGAACAACGAACAACAAAAATTATGAACCGGGAAAGCAACGAGTAGTCTTACCATATGTAAAAGGCACAACAGACAGAAACGGAAGAATTCTTAGGAAACATAACATACAAACAATACACAAGCCACAAACAACTATAGGTGAACTACTTGGAAACCCAAAAGATAAAATCAAACTGGAAAACCACGGAGTATACAGTATTCCGTGCCAGGACTGTGAAAAGTTGTACGTGGGGCAAACTAACAGGCGAATATCAGCAAGAGTGGAAGAGCATAAACTCAGCATCAGAAATAAACAAACAACCTCAGCTTTATTCCTAAATCATCAGGAAACTGGCCATAAAATAAATTTCGATGGGTGTAGGGAGATTGCCAATATAGAACATTATAAGACCAGAATAATCCGAGAAGCCATAGAAATTGAAAAACAGGGTGATTTGAATAAAAGCGACGAATCATTAAAACTACCAACAGTATGGAAGACAATAATCGACAAATCTAAAATCGCAAAAACTCAAGCACAATTAGCGCAACAACAACAGCACTTCGACCCCGAGTGGGGGTATAAAAGGAAGCGTCGCAGTCACCAACACTTCAGTCTCTATTCGGACGCGAGAAAGAAAGCTTCGAAAATGCCAAATGTGATTTTGGCGAAACGTCAGCAAAACTGTTCTTCTCAGAACGACAGTAGTGAACGGATGTACACCCGGAATGAAAACACATTATATATATATATATATATATATATATATATATATATATATATATATCGTGAGAACCCATCACAACATGTATATAAAATTAGATGTATGGGAGCTATAAAATTTTGAATAATCCTTTCGAATTCCAATTTTTTTTTAGAGATTTAAAAAGAAACTATTATAAATTTTACTAAATTTAAAATAAATAATGTCTTGGCTCGTTAAAACAAAAAAATTTATAGACATATTAGGCAGCTACGCGGTTTAAAATTTCATTGACAACCTAGTGGAGTAAGCTCTAACTTGCGGGGCCCTAACTCCATCATCAGCGTCATTATAGATTCGCTCCTGCACAGGAGAACAATATCATACCTCTATTGGTTCCGAAATCCTTGTAATAAGCATTATCATCTTTGCGCTTCTGTGCTCCTTCATTCGGTCGCATTCGCAAAATTTTAGAAAGGACTCGACTACTAAATCTAGAGTACGAAGGAGCTTTTGCATGTTTTTTTTTATTAAAGGTATCACAAAGCAATTGACTGTCACTGGGAAATATAGCAATTGAATTTTATAGGCGTTTCATATCCTAAAATATACAGTATACATTTATTAGAACATTTAAGTTAAAACTAGCTCATGACTAATATAAGGTATTATTACCTACTGACACCTATTATTCGGAAACCGATTTATATAATACAAAAGCTTTCATAATCGTAACACCTTGTTTAGTCAAACGTACCTATGCTATAGACATTGTGTTTTGCTGATTAATTCTATTGTTTCATAGAAATTGAATTATGGTTTGCAATAGGTGAAATAATTATTAATTATGGAATATCAGAGACCTAGATGATACGTCATATGCTATCTGATACGCCGAAACTAACAATATTATAATAGACCAGAGCTAGGTATGTAGACATCAAACGAAGCGAGGATGTAATAATTTTGGTTAGAATGTGATTATCTACACTTTGATTACATTTGTATTTAGATGCAAATCATTCGCGTAAGTGTATGTGAAAGAAATTATTATTTACAGATTTTTACCATTATTTCATATAGAATACATCTGGCATACTAAACAAATAAACTATATTTTTATATACAATTAATTCTTAATCAACACCAGGGTTGCAAAGGGTATCGCCTTGATTTTTTTACATTTATATACCGTATCGTTTTGACGACAAGTTGTGTTTATTTTTTCGTTACGAAATTATAATTCTATACAATATGAATGCTAATTAAATAAAAATAAAAGTATACATCTGTGAAATGAATAAAGTGGCGATGTAAGAAAATATAAGTCAAAACTACGCTGAATAAAAATATCAACAATATTTAAATATCCATTCTATGTTAATAATATTTACAGTTTGTTGTTCCAAGAAAAGATTAGTTTTTAGTTTAAGAACAAAATTTTTTTTATTATTAGTGTTAATTTCCTAATGAATATAAAAAGATAACATATATTCTGAAAATATAAATAAATTATTTGGAACATCGAAATAGTTTGTCTGGTCTAAAAATGTGATTATTTGATTTTTATCAACCTCGTAATCTCTATAACTGGATCGATTTAGGCTCCCAAAATTTGAACAGATCGAAACATCCTCATACATACTTTATACGTATTTGTGTAGTGAATAATCTAGAAGTATTTGTAAGGTGTGCAGAGGATTTCAATAAAGCTAAAAATTAAATTTATATTGGGTAGATACAGCTTAATACCTTAAATATTTGTCTTAATGGCAAGTATGCCTGCCTACTACTTTTTGAATTACTTATAATATAAAAGTTGATATATGTACTTATCTTTTCAACTGAATATGTTGGTATCCCTATTCTTACTTTTCTTAATTCTTGAACCTTATTTGGTATTACAAATTTCCTTATGTAGGTTAAATCATGACAGAAGAAAGATTTTTCTTAGTAATCATTTTTTAACATTTCACTAGGTTGCCATTTTGTTCTGCCATACTGGATTTTTACAAAAATGTTACCAGATCAGTCCCATGCCACTCCTAATTTTTAAGTGAATCGCGTAAGTAGTTTTTCAGCTATGCCGCCAACAGTCAGACCGACGGAATTGACAAAAACGTGTTGTTTGGGCATTACGTCGGTTTGCAAACGACATACGATTCAATTTTCAAATTGAATTATAGTTTTTAACCGTTCTGTTAGATACAGAGAGACCTAAAATGTAATATCCTTATTAGTGACCGCTAGAAGAATATCCGTACAATTTTGTATTGAACTTCATTCAGGCAAGTAAAATTATAGGACCAATAGAAGCTGTTAAAAAGAATGTCAAAAATGCCAATTTTTACAGAAATAAAAAAATATTCCCCCCCGTTCGCTGTGCACTGCAAAACCTCAGGATTACTTTTCTTTGTGATGCCACCAAAAAAAAATCCGAGAAGAGCAGTTTCTTTTTCACAAAAATTTTCGATAGATTGTCTTTACTAAAAACATATTTCGTATCTACTTTCGATACATTAACATTTGGAAATAAAAAATTTGAGGTTTTTGGGATTGGTTTTTATTATCGCATTGGCTCACCAATTCAACTTACCGTCCATTTTTTTTTAGAATTTTGTTTTCGAAAGTAGAAAAGCTTTTACTTCTATTTGGTATAGAGAGTTGACGGTAGAAAAGATTGCAAAACGCTAAGTCAAAAGTGTTTAATTCGTTTTGACTTAAGCTAATTTGGTTAGTTGAATGAATATCCGAAAAACATTTGAAAGTGGGTCTTATGAAAATAATATAGAATTTTAAGTAGTTTCTTGTCATATATTTAAAATAAATGTTGATGTTGCAATAAGTTTTTTATCGTATCATACTTTACTCTTGTCTAGAACACCCTGTAAAACGATTCCCTCTTGGTTATAAATTATGTTTAAGTACGAGCCTTTTAATAACTTTATGTCATATTATAAGAAGCAGAAAAAAACCCAAACACTTTTCTAAAGTGCAACTAAAATTAACTTTTTTAATGAAAATTTTAAGTTCGCGGAAAATTAGCTTTTAATGGTGAGAAGCATTGCCTCATTTTTTAGCGAAACAACTTCGTTTGATTAAACTAAACCGCCTCTTGCGAATATTAAAAAAACTTGCATTGTGTGGCCATATTCATTAAATGCAACTCTTTATGGTCCGGCGCATTAATATAATGAGTTTTTGTTTTCAGGCACGAGTGATGTTTTCATTAGCATCATTGTGGGATTTAGCAAGCAAAACAATGGATTTTGCGGACAGGGGTAATAACGTTTGAATCAAAAGTAATTGATCGCGATAGTTTATTTCTGGATTAAGTTGACAACAATATTGCATTAATAACAATATTTTTTTTTTAATTTTAGCTTTCTACTTCCTTCGTAAAAGGGAAGTATTGTAACTGTGAAAAAATCACCCTCCGAGATTTCTTCAGATCTTTTTGTTTTCAGTGCTGAAAAATATCTTTCCTCAATTCCGGGGTCTGTCTGTCAGTCTGTCTGTTCGCGACATAGCTAAAAAACTACTTACCCGATTGACTTCAAATTTTGGTCAAACATTAATGGTCATGGAATGACCTGGTATCATTTTGGTAAAAATCCAATACGGGGAAACAAACTGGCGACCTAATGAGTTGTTACAAAAATTATTACTAAGGGACTACTTACCAATTTTTTTTCAAATTTTGCACGAAAATCAAATGCTATGTAGGAATTAACTGGTAAAATATTTAAAAATTTTGCTTGAAAAAACCACTTAATCGAATGATTTCAAATTTTGTGCAATAATTAATTGTGCTCTAGAGATGAACTGGAATAATTGTGGTATGGTGGAATAAAATGGCGGCCAAACGAAATGTTTGTAATAGTGAAAAAAATCACCATTTTACATAGCTTAAAAACTATTTGCACTATTGACTTCAAATTTTGGTCAAAAATTAATGGTCATATAGGGATGACCTGGTAATATTTTGGTAAAAATTCAATATCGTTTTGGTACGATTCCAAGGTGGTGAAACAAAATGGCAGCTTAATAAAATATTTGAAAATTGTGCCTGAAAAAACGACTTATTGGATTGATTTCAAGTTTTGTGCAATAATTAATTGTGGTAAGAATTTAAGATGACGGAACAAAATGGCGGCCAAATAAAACGTTTATCTTCACGTTTTAGCGTTCTTAAATGCCAAATATCATATTTTATGAATTCCGGCAGTCTATCTACTACTTACCTGATCGTCTTCAAGTTTCGGTTAAAATTTAATGGATATATGGAAATGACCTGGTAATATTTTTTGGTGAAAATCTAATATAGTCAAAGAGAAGATGGTGGCCTAGCGAAACCTCAAAAAATTATTACTGAATTACTTATTATCCAATTCACCTCAAATTTTGCACGGAAAATAATTATTATAGGAATAAACTGGTAATATTTTGGTATGAATCGAAGGTAGCAAAACAAAATGGCAACCTTATAAAATGTTCAACAAATCAATGTAAAGTAAATCTTCTTATTCGATCGATTTTAAATTTTGCACAAAAATTTAATGTTATAAAGAGATAAACTGGTACGAATTCAGCATGACGGAACAAAATGGCGATGTGGCACTGTAGAAACTACTTATTTAATTTATTTTAAATTATGCCCATACATTAAGTGTGGCATAAGTAGAAATATGTGTTACTAAACGAGATTTTATCGAACTAAATTGGATCACACTTCTCTATTCCTATAACAATAAATTAACGTATTTTTCTTCCTTACTATGTGCCTATTATAAGCAAATCTGTGGAATAGTATGGTTCTTTTCTTCTTAGCTCGTCTCGGCACTTCTTCATTGGTGAGTAAATCAGTCCACGGAACTTGTATTATTCTTTGGTAAATTCACATCTCAAATGCTTTTAATTTATTTAATGTGCTCTCTTTTAATGTCTCGATCTCCACCTTATATAACAGAATCGACCAGATATAACAAATAACCATATATTGACACAATTTGTGGATTAGATCGCTACTTCAAAAAATACCGATCAGTGACAGAAAAATTGGTCGTCCTGCTTCTATTTGGGATTTTATTTCGATTTCAGGATCCAGATTCTCCGTGACCATGCATCCTAAATACTACAACTCTTTCAATCAAGGGTCCATTGAGCGTCTATTCTCGTAGCGTTCTCTCCCAAATATCATGAATTTGGTTTTGTCGTCGTTTATGCTAAGTCCCAGCTGTGATCCAGCTAGGCTAATTTAATTTAATAGCGGTTATAGACGCCCTAGATTATCGCATACAATGAGAGTATCACAAGATAAGAGAATAAATATAAATTATTCTTTTATGAAATTAATATTTCCATCTTACCTCAAAATGTAAAATTATTTCAAAAGGTACAAATTGTCACATTTTCACGTTCATAGTTTTGTCAAAATCAATAAACTATTTTACTTTATACAATATGCATTTTTTATATCAGACAATTTGACTGATATATATAAAATTTGACAATTTTATATATCAGATTCTACCAATGATATTAGAATATATTAGGTTAATATACTGAAATGGCTTTCGATGTGTTGACAACCCGGTACATATCAACATTATTTTAATAATTGATAGATGATTGTGTTAATATGCACTGCTACTGCCGAAGCCGCACGGAATACCTGCATTATTACAAAGGCATTAAAGGTTAAAACAAATCGTATGTATATATATATATATATATATATATATATATATATATATATATATATATATATATATACGTCCAAATTGAGCAAGAAATTAGCCTTCATAGACCACCAATAGATGGTTTGCTTTAACACAATGTAGCATGGAGTGTAGTTGAAATGTTAAATAACAAATATGTTTATCAAAACACGTCCACACTGAGCGCGAATTTTCTGTGGTAGACCAACCACCGATGTTTGGCTTTTAAGAGAGCATTGGAGTAACTCTAAAACGCGTCCTGACCGATTAACAAAAAATGTCTAGAGTAAAAGTATGATGATTTTTCTTTAGGATTATCGGAAAATCAGTAAATTTTTAACCGAGTTAAAAAAAAAAGGAGGAGGTTCTTAATTCGACCTGTATGTATTTTTTTCATGTTTATTCGAGCATATTGTCTCCGATTTTAATCAGTCAACGCCAAATTGTAGAGGAAGTTTCTTTGGTTGTTTTGAAATCTGTTCACCCGGCTTTTTTGTAATAATAATAATATAAAAATAACACAGGTATACGAGCGATAAGGGCGAGTTTTATAAATAAATTTACATTTTTTTTTAATACCCTTTTCAAACTAAAGCATTGAGATGTGTAATACACATGCAACCCAATTGCTTAAAGGTATTACTTTCGCTATCCCCTTATGTAATTTTATGTATGCAAGGTGACCATGAAAATATGCAACCTCAAAATCTAGTATTTTACTCAATATGATTTTTTATGTACGTATACAGATGGTGGCAAAAGAAATATGTGACAGTAATTTATATTAAAAGACACTATACAAAAATTAACTAAGTAAACAGCTCTGATATTAACATTTAAATTATTTCATTTATTTTTCTTTAGTATATATTATAAAATCTAATTTTAATAGTGTCGTTTACTTCTCACTTCGACGTTTTTTGTATTATGTTATATACAATTGGATATACATATACTACAATTATAATAAATAATATTTTATTTTCTCCTTAAATATAGACATTTTGAATTCGGCGCTCAAATAAAGACTAATCTATATTAATATATAAAAAAAATATACGTAAACGTATTACCTATACTCACTAGTAACCTTAAACTTACTACCCTAATACAGATTTTAATATGTTATTCACGGGGGTTGGAGTTGTTTTATAATTTACATTTAGTTAACAGAGGTGTATCTTCTATGTCACCCCCGTCAATATAATCTTCATGCACTAACCTAGCCAACAGTTGCAAGACCCCAGAATATTTCTGCGCATGTGTCGAAATGCGAGTTCGTTATTGGTCTGTTTGTAAATGTCCTATAAGAAGTCACAAAACGCCCTTGAGAGCGAGTGATTCGGGCATCAGTTTTAAAAGATATAAGGCTAGCTATATATTTGGTTTATATTGTAATGTAATATAAAATATATTAATTATATTTTGTAATCGCTGGGTGAGGCTGCTTTGGGCGTCGACTTCAAAATATCTATATTTAAGCAATACATAAAATATTATGTTTTACTTAACTTTTTTTAGGTTATATTTTTTTTAAATATTTTATTATATTTTATTTTTTTGTGTTTCAAAAAAAAATTCTGCTTTCTTGTTTCTTTTGCTCTCCCTGCATTCATGTACTGAACAACTGCGTAATCAATTAACAAGTATCATCAATCTATATCAAAATATAAAAAAAACATATTTTAAAGTAAATTATTAATTGGAGAAAACTGGCTCGTGTTACCTAATAGATCTTTTTTTATAATTTTATAATTTTCGGCAAAATCTAAACACTTATTAATGACAGATGCGTAATGTTTGCAAAGCAAGTTAAAGTTTTGTCTTTTGATTTGAAACCAGATAATAATATTTTTGGATAAAATTTGCTTTAAACAATATCTTTTTATGTAGAGTAATATGTCTTGTTTTTAATGAATCAAAATATAGACACATCAATAACGGACTAAATGCTCATTTTTTGTGCATAACTCGGGATAAAATATTTCAAGATGGACGTTGGAATCTAAATTCATGTCCTTAATGCGAGGACAATAAAATTATCCCTTTTCGAAATAGCGGCTGTTCGTAATGTAATTGAACCTAAAACTTTACAAAAGTCACGCGGTCCTTAATTAAAACGTTCTTGTGAGTATTTGAGATAAGCATTGTACTTCTCTATTTATATGGTGTTTTATTATAAATAAAATAATTATTAATTATTATATAATGTTCTCCTCGAAATAATGCTTGAAATAGAAATATCGGTTTAGCGCCAAGACACTACTTCATCAAATTTAATTTTTTATTACCTTGAAACTTCCGTTATGATTTTATTATCTGAACTATATAAGGTAATACCGTCAGAGTCCAAAGTAGTACATCAAATTATGATCAGTCCCAGCTAGCACTAAAGTAGCTACAACCATTTCCACTACTACTCTTTATGAGTTTTTACGTATTAATTACTAATAATCCTACTATATATCAACAAACACTTTAGGTTTCACGTTTTTAAGTGTTATATATGTATTTGTTACTGCGAATAATACTTTCCAGTAATTTTTCATGTTAAGTTACTATATAATAACTATTGCCAAGCAACTACTTAAGGAATTGACTCCAAGGTCGTCATCTCTTTTCCGTGACATAATAGTAATTATTCAAAGTTACTGTTTCTAATCTGATTACAACTTTTAAGTATCAGTACCTTCTTGAACATTGTAGATTCTACTCCATTTCTGTTAAATGTACTCCTATAACGTATTACTATAAAGTAAAACTAGTCGTTGCAGAGCAGAAAAAGTTATTGTCTACTGCTACTTTTAACTGGCTGTTACCAGTCGTTATTTTTCTGTTGCAACTTGCAAGAATTACAGTAATTACTTACAAGTAAACTATTAGCTCTTGTACTAGAGGTTCCGTAGATAGAGGGCGCCGATACGAGATTCGGTCGGTAATTTTATAAGGACAGTGGCAACAATAGAGTAACCAATTGACGATTGGTTCGGCCATATTGCTGCTAAAATTGCTTTGTTTACTTTTCGCCTACGTGGGTTTCTTATGAGGTTTGTTGTTTTAGTGTCTCATTTTATTAGTTTTTGTGATTATTAAAATGAATATTGATTCAAATAAGAAGTTCTCAGCCATTGGCCATATAGAGAAATGTATTTAAGCCTGGTTCACCTGTTTTTACTTGTAATTATAAAGGGTCTGTGACGAATGTGTAAATGACTATGACCGTAGATGTCATAAGCTCAAGTTTACTCCAAGATTGTTATATTTTGGTTTTATTTTGCTGTAAAAGACAATAATGTTTCATGTCTTAGTGTATATTTTACTTTATTCAGCACCTCAATTTGAGGTAAAAGCTCTCTAAGATTAGCATACAAGAAACTTTATGTAGGCCTTCTTTAGTACATATTACATTACTAAATTCACTTCGCAGACAACTCTCATTAATCGCTTGCACAAACATTGTTATTTGTAAAAAATCTAAATGAAAAAGTAGGTTTGTATTAGATAATTCGAATAGATTATTAAAGTAAAACATTACAGAAGTTGTCAATATAAAAATAGATTAATTTAGTCATATTTTGCGAAAAACTAACGATAATATGGGTGTCCCCATTTAAACCTTTAGAAATTTTGCATCAATTTGGCGGGTGGGCTTCTATTGTCGCCGGTGTCCTTATAAAGTCATTGTAATTCGGTCTACAGCTATTAATTAGTTGTGTATGTGTTGTGTTATTGTCTACAAGTAACAAGTTAAAATGGTTTACAATAGCCTCACATACCATAAGAAAAAAAGTAGCTTTCGTCACTCAGCCACATTTAACAGAAAATTACACACAACTTGATTATGTGATACTTGAACAAAACAACCTAAAGCGGTATTTTAAGGAAAAAAGAAATAAAAACGAAACAAAGGGTTATGGTTATGATAGATGGCAGAATTAAGGTAGTGACTCAAGTATCGCAATTCCCCACATGCTACGACACAACGCATTAAATTTTAAAGAACCGGCGGAATGTTCGCAAACCGTAACCGCTTGGTAATAATATACAGCATAGGTTTAATGCAGTGGCGGCTACTCGGAGGAAGTAGGGGAAGTGCCTCTTCGTCAAAAAACCCTGGCAAATTATTTTTTAACACACTTTAAAAATCAATACAATATACTAATTTTCAATATTAAATCTTTTCAATATTAAATCTAATTCATTTGATTAAAAATTATCAATAATTGCAATGGTAAATTTAACGTATTTTTAGTATTGCCGCTGGCCGCTCGTCAGAAACCTAGTACTATAAAAGCGTATGGGAGCAGTCGTAGATACTTGTAGTAATTTTCTCAGTAAAGAAATGCAGCCAACCTAAAAGTAAAAGTCCAATAGAACGCCGTTGTTTATTTTCATCTCCCCTATAAATATTTAGCTATGATGTTTGTTTTTGTGAGTATAAAGATTAAAAATGCATACAAATTAAACATTACGTTAAAAAATTATTCACTCTTTATAATAATTATTTAAACCAAAGTCCACCATTTTTGAGATTTAAATTGGCCAATATATTTGACCAACATGTATTGAAAATTAACGATTTTTTAAGGCGCGTAACTTTTTTACGCCTATCATCAGCATGTTCATCAGATAAATTGCTTGCGTTTTAATTTTAGGTCCTTAGCATAGCTAGAAAACTAAGTGAAACGTATGTATCCTACCTCAAATACCAATAACGTATTCTATACGCTCTATACCATATTCTCAATTTGAGTGTTTGTAGTCGCCATAACTGTTTTGTTTGTATTAAAACGAACCATATATATATTTTTAAAACGGATTAAATAAAGACAGAAATAAGGAAGTGACGAATAGGGTAAATTATTACTATTCGGCTACTTAAATGGTACTACACAATTCCGTACTACCTACGTAAATAGACAAAGTCACAGTTACTTGTTATTCACGAAATAGTTACCCTAAAATGGTTTTCCATTTTTGGTAATGACTACGTAGTTTCAGCTTAAACAGAACGGGCAACGTCAAGTTCCGGTTACTTCAATGACAATACTTGTGATAACATTGACGTATTCGGTACTAAAAGTGCTACTTGGGGTATATAACTGTTAATTTGATGGCAAAGATTATGGGCGGATTTAATAATATTATAACTATATTAACAACTATCTAAATTAAATTTGCACTTTGTCCATAGAAAATTCTGAATTTTTCTAGAAGAACTAAAATTATTTTTTGAAACCTGCAAATCTGTTTACATAAGTCATTTAACTTTTTGTATGCTAACTGCGTTGAACTGAAAAGTATTAATCTATATGACTTATTATTTTATTTTAACTGATTGTACTTTTTATTCAATACCAAGATTTTCGTAATTCTGTTGTCCTCTTGTATCCAAAATATTAGTTTTATAGACTGTATCATTAGTACTAGTTATGCAAGCACAGAAGACGTAACGTTTATTTTTCTAGTTAGTATTCTTCACTACTTCCCAAAATAGTCACTTACTCTCAACTATATTTTTGTTGACTTCAGAAACAAAAACAAAATATATCTAGAAAATGTTATATACGATTTGGCATATGTTATTTTCGAAATATTAAATAACGATAATTTTAATGAATTTGTTTACAAACCAATATTTCTACGTATAGGTTCAATACAATTTTTTTCCACTCGAATATTTTAGTTGTAAATGATTAATAACATTTAACAAAAAGCACATGCCTACGTATAAAACAATAAATGCATATTGCCCTTAATTTGAAAATCGTGAATTTTGAAATAATTTTAATTGCATTTGAGTTACATTATAATATTGAATAAAGAAGTAAATTCGAAATCGAAAATTTGTTAAACTTTACAACGAAGTTTAATTAAACAGCAATAAACAAATTTGTAAAAGCCCGGTCAATATCAACAATCATTATTTCGTCCGGTTATAAGTTAAAAGGTAATTGTAAAATCTTAAGGGCTAAGATGTATAATTATATTCGCAATTCTTAAGAACTGATGAACTGAGGAAAACTTTAGTGGTATAAACCGCGACTCTATAGTATGTTTGTTTTAAACTAGCTCTGAATTAATTTTCTTAGTAAATAAATAAATAATAGTTGGCAGCTGGCTCCTTCAGCCACTGATCCTCTCAGAAACGCAGATGTTTAAAATGCTAAAATATCTCTTATCCTTCTTCGCTTCTCAGTTTTCGGTTAAAAACTTTTAGAATACCGAAAAACAATTATACACTTACACATAATTCTACTATAAATATATTTTAAAATTCCCATCCTACATTGAGCTCTAAGTTACTCATTTATCTCTAAGATACTTTGAGAGTGACATTACCCATTACTTTATTTATATTTCAAAACTGCAAGTTGCGAACTCGATTTATTTAAATTAAATTGACCAGTTTAGTATATTTCCTCTGACCATTGACATTTTCATTGCAGCTGAGCAAATATAGAATACAAAGTTTGTGGAAAAATTAAATTGCAAATGTTAGATTTATAAAACTTTCAGCTTTTATTATTTTTGGGTCTATGAAATTAAAAACAATAACCGATGCTCTTAAGATATATTCGACGTGCTTTTGACATGCACTTTTCGATAGCGAAACCATCAACAACTAATGCTTAATTGCCAAGAGTGACGAAAGAACATATGAAAACAAAAAAAACTTATATACCAAATGTTACACATTACTTCAGGTACACAAACCCGACTAAAGAGACATTTTTAGGAGCTGCAATACCCGTGATCACGTTTCCAATTTCTCTAAAAACTAAATGCCTTTTTTTTAATATTTAAATTGTGTCAATAAAAATGGCTAATAAGAAACCTCACATAGAAAGATGTGATTAGAATTTGCTACCAAAATACAGAAAGTCAACAAAATATACTATTCAAGGAAGCAATAGAGAGCCTGTAAATAACACGTAAATTTGTTTTATTATCGCTGCAATATCTTGGATGTCTACATAATAATAAAATAATAAACAGTCCCCTTAGGGTTACCCTGTGTAATAAAAAAATATATATACAAAACTTAAAATCTTAATTATGTTTTGAGAAGTGCAGTTTGCAGTTAACCTATATAAAGGAAAAAAAACAGATCTTGTATGCAGAAAATATATAAATTTGTCACAGTGATTTTGTATAGAAACTGAAGAAAGAATTATGATGTATTTTAAGAAGGCTGAACGCTTGCAAAATACTATTTTTTCTCCCAAGTGGTACACTGTATAGTACAGAATTTTTTTTGGATACGAAAAAATAAATTCATTTTAACGTATTTCATCGTTTTCTAGGAAGCTTAACGCTTTTGAAATAAAAAAAAAAACGTTCCCAGAAGGCAGTTTCAACTCCCTAGGCTGCAACACTGTATGATGAAAAAAACTTTTTCGAAAATATAAAAAATCGACCTGTTACTACTAAATTTCTTTTAGATATTTTATTACGGCTTCACTTTATAACAAACACTTTTTTAACAAATAACACTAACTTTTCTTAAATACTCTGTACAACACAACTAATTAACTTTACGCTAGCATATCTGTTATAATACTAATACTAAAGGGTCGCAGCTCAGCTTATGTGCAATGGGAATCTTCTAGAATACTCTGTACTCGTCGTCTCGTAGGTACCTGAGGTGTCGGATGACGTGTTTGTTTACGTCTGTCTGAACGGACATAAACGTTTGATGACTTATTTGTTTATTTTTTGCACGAACGTCACACTGTCTCCCTGTTAATTCTGTTTTCTAGTTTGCGAAAGCAAATGCTTCGAGCCATTTTCCAAAGTAATCCATGATAACTAGGATATATTTGTTACTTCGGTCAGATTCTATTGATGGCCCAGCAACGTCTATTAATATCATTTGGAATGGTAAACCGACATTATATTTTCTCATTGATTCCCGAGGTCTTCTTCTGGGGCCTTAAGGTGCTGAACAGGTGTCACATTTCGGAACCATTCCTTGATATCTTCATAATAGCGAACCCAGTAAAATTGTTCTTTATGTAGTTCTCGTAATATGAACTGAATTACTTTTCTGGGAACAACTAATTGCGATTTAGTGGTCTTTTCATCAGCACTCTCTCAGACTTATTTCAATAATCTATCCTCAACGATCAACGTGCTCCATTGAGTCCACAGTGTCTTTAATGCAAGATTTTGTCAGAGATTTCTCTCCATTCTTGTCTAACGTTGGTATTTTCTTTTCGTGCAAAACTGGTCCGATGTCCGGGTATTCCTTTTGATCTCCACGTCATTCTTCTGTTGACCACACGTCCATCTTTTTTTCTTACCTGAACTACAAGTGCTGACCATGGACTATTTGACTTTTCGATAATCCTTATAAGGCATTTTATTGTCCCATTTCTCAAATTTCTCTTGTTTTGCAACTGGCAATCGTCGTCATGATTATCTAATGGGGCCTGCTATTAATTGTTCATTATATGCTTTACTAAATTATAATCTAATAGCTGTATCAGTCCAATACAGCACCAAGCATGTGTCGCCAGTTTCCTATTAACAAATATTTCTGTGCTGCCCGCTATTCGCATAGTTTCAGAAGCTGTGATGTTTGTGATTCGGACATCCTTTTCGTTAACCAAAACCAATTCTGCGTTTACATTTGTTACGATGTAAAGTTTATAGTCGAACAAGAAATGATCTTTAATCAAGTCTATTCCTAGAATGAATAATTTATCTTCTATACCGGCTACTATTGTTTTATTTCTTTCGCTTCGACGAGATTTCTTCTGACCAGGAAACTGCTGCTTTGGTGCTCACTGTAATCCGCATTGATTTTCCGTTGACTACTTCCATTACTATCAAACTTTGTTCAGTCAGCATTCGTCATTTTCTCTGCCTGGTTATCAGGCTGTATGGCATAGTTCTTCTTGGCGACGATATTCTCATTCTCTTCGGATGTGTCGAATTTTATGGCAATCGAAACATTCTATTCAGCTCTTTTACTGTTTATGAGGCTTAACGTCTAGAATTCCTCGTACCTCGCCTAGAACTGCCTCAAATCCTTTTCGCATACATTTCTGCATATTATAGGTTGGGTCTTCCACAGCAACAACACTAAAGTACGAACTTTTGCTAAACTTGACCGTTTTTAAACTTCCTTTAATTTTGGAATCACGTACTCCACTTACAAATATAGAGACTACATAAAACCAAATTCTTGACGGTACTCGCTAGGTTTTGTGTCCTATTCTTAACCTGGGTTCTGTATATCTCTTGATTGTACTAATATCCGAATCAAAGGTCTAATGAATGAGCCAGTTACTGATAGTTTTGTTAATGAATCGCCGGAATGCTTTCTGATAAATTCAATTCCAGTCCTCTGAAAGAGACTATTAAAGAAATGGCTTTTTCTTCTTGGGTCCAACCAATAGTTTCACGAATTTCTTGTTCTCTTTGCCTTTTGTCCTCTTCTTTCTATATATCTTTTTTCTTTTGGTTCCTTCTTTCTCTTTTTCTTTTTGTCCTTTGGCCTCTTCGTCAATTAAAATCTTTTCGAGCCGATCCTGTTCTTCTTGTTTTTCGGGTTTTTCAGGTTTTTCATCGTCTTTTTCTTTTTGTCTTTTAGCTTCTTCATCCTGTTTTTCTTTTTGGCTCTCAAATCTTGAAAGTATTTTAGCATACCCGGTCGTTATTGCTGTGTTTTGGTCTCTTCAACTTCTCTATTTTGTTTTCTCTTAGATTCTTGGTAGGCTCACTTCTTCATAAGAATATCTACAAGTTCCACACATCGTTTGTTGAGTTGTTCTTCAATCTTCTTTATTTGTTTGTTCACTTAAGCCGATTGTTGTCTGGTATTAGGCAAGCAAATTGTTTATTTATAGTATTTAGAATTTTATCTCTATATACTATTTTTCTTTAAAAACACTTTATAAAACCACTTTCTAGAAGGTTCGTGAAAATATCTGTCCTGATGTTTTCTTAAGATACTAAACGCAATTAAGTAGTAAAAACTCACCAATCTTTGTTAATTTTTAAATAGAATGTTCTGGATATTTCTTGAAATTGTTTCGATAAGGTCTTCTTTGGGTACAAAATGCAATAGTAAAGTTAAAATTTACGGATGTTGTTTAATTTTAAAATAAAATGTCCTGGAATTTTTATTTAAATGGCTCTGATAAGGTCTTTTTGAGGTCTAATACACGATGGTAAAGCGAAAACTTACGCATCTTGTTTAGTTTCGAATTTCTCCTTTTCCTTCAAATAGTTCTGATAAGGTCTTCTTGAAGTACAAAATACAACCAGAGTCAAAACTTACAGAAGTTTCGAAATGGACTGCTCTAGAATTTTCTTGATGACTCTGATAACGTCTCCCTCAGGTCCAGAAAATCATACCTTTTAAAAATATCTAAGGTCTATGCCCATAAAACCCAAAATTAAATCTTTGCGCGACATTGACCTAAATTAATTTCTATGCATATCTGAAATAAATCGGTTTCACTGTTCTCGAATTATCCTGCGGGAAAAAAATGATTATATAGACCCACACATCCATAAACATTATATGTTTTTATTCCAGGGACTCTAGGTCAAATAAACCCAAATTTTCACGGTTAAAATACTTCCTCAAGCCCATATATAATATTACTAATAGAAAATGTGCTGAAGAACGCTTAACTTGCATTATTGTACAGAATGCTTATATGCATAGAACAGGAGAAAATTCTGACAAACATAACACCACAATTATTCAAATACTATGCAAAGCCAAATGGTAAATATCAATATACTTTAGAAACACCAGATGTAACTTGCGAGTTCACTCAGATGTTTACAGCACGGTCCGTCACTCAGTGATACAAAAGGTTTTTTTTATGCTATGCAAGACATCGTAATAGCCATCCAAACACAATATTTGAACAAAGCGTGTATTGTGAACAGCCATCATACTTTATTTGATATTAAAGGAACACGTCATAAGTATCTAAGCACATCCTACTACAATTATATACCTCAAGGAGTAACAGATGATGACGAAAAAAGGATATAATATATTGGGACGGATTAAAAAAACAAGTCAGTCGGTAGCAATAGTCCGGACCAGACATATTCAAAAAATTGAGCAAAACGGCGTGCATAATAGACATTGCTGTAAGTCTACATAATAGTAGTATTAATAACTTGACATCCCTTAAAAAGCGTGAGTAAATATGGTAATCTCTTTCATATCTGTATTTAGAGGCTTTGGGAGAGCATTATTCAAATGCGTTAAAATTCAAAATATAAATATTACTTAAACATCTTATTTTCAAATCTACAATCCAATTGGAAGGTCAACATTGAAGTGTATTTAGAGAAAGCAATGGCTTGCTATAATTAAATTTATATTTCAAAGAAATAAATAAAGTTTTTTTTAATATTTTGTCGATTACTTGGGGTCTATTTCCTTTGATCAACAATATTTTCTTTTATACCTGAGTAAACAGAATCAAATTTTTGTTGTAAAATAATGAAGAATTTTTTTTTAAACAAAACTTAAAATTTTATATGTAGTTGTGTTTTAAACATCTCTTGCGATTTGGTTAGTTAGGCATTTTTTTTTGAGGTGATGATATCTTATCCAATTTATTTGAAATTTTGCACAAAAATTAAGTGTTATGTAGGAATCAACTTGTACAATTTTGGTACAAATCCAAGATGGCAGAAGCAAATGGCGGCTTAGTAAAATTTTTAAAAACTAAGCCTGAAAAACTACTTAAGGGCCTGATTTCAAATTGTATGTCATAAATAATTGTGGTAAATAGACGAACTAGTAAAACTTTGGTACTAAATCAAGATGGCGGCTAAATGAAATATTTGTAATCGTGAAAAAATAGCTCTCTCAGATTTTCATATCTTAACGTTTTAGAGTATCTAGATGCGAAAAAATATATTTTATCAATTCCGTCGGTCCGTTTGTCTGTCCGTTCACGACATAGCTTAAAATCTACTTACCCGATTGACTTCAAATTTTCATCAAACATTAAGACTCATAAGGATGACCTGGTAAAAATCCAATATGGCAAAACAAAATTGCGGCTTAGTGAAATGTTATAAAAGTTATTACTAAAAAACCATTTATGCCCAATTTTTGTCATATAGTGCACAAAAATCAAGTATTATGTAGGAATCAAATGGTAAAATTTTAGCCCAAATCAAAGATAGCGGAACAAAATGGCGACTTAGTAAAATTTAAAAAAAAACAGCCTGAAAAACTACTTAATGGACTGATTTTAAATTGTCTACCATAAATAATTGTGGTATACATAAATGGCGGCTAAATATAATATTTGTTATGGTGAAACGATCATCTGCGTCTCTAGATGCCAAAAAATATGTTCTATCAATTCCGTCTGTCCGTCTGTCGGTTTGTCTGTGTGTCTATTATTTCACGGCATAGCTTAAAAACTACTTTTTAGAGTCACTTCAAATTTTGGTGAAAAAATAAGGGTCATATGGGGATGACCTGGTAATATTTTGGTCCAAAATCCATCCAATTATTACTGAAAAAACTAATTATTTAATTTACCTCAAATTTTGCACAAAAATCAAGTGTTATATAGGAATGAACTAGTAACATTTTGGTAGGAGTATAAGACACCAAAACAAAATTGCTGCTTTTTAAAATATTTAAAAAATCAGCCTGAAAACACTACTTATTAGATTAATTTTAAATTTTAGGCAAGCATTGAGTGTGATATAGAAATAAACTGATAAAATTGTGGTACGAATTCAGTGTAACGGAACAAAAAATTCATAGCTAAATTAACACAGATTTTTTTTTGGTAATAAAAGTACCATGTGTAACATTTGTATTTAAATAAGTTATCGTAGGTAGAAAAATTAATAACGAAATACGCTATTAAATTTACAAAATAAACAAAATCACACAAGAAAATTTAGACCTAATATTTTTTTGGTCCAGATAACTGATTCAAATGTTTGAACTCTGGACGGACTTTAATTCTTTTACCAAATCTCACACCTGTTCTATGGGATTCAAATTCGTTGACCAGGCATGGCGGGCCAAACCATTCGTGTGATGTTGTTCACCTACAAGAATTCATTAATGATTTGCGCCCTATAGGAAGTGGTATTATCGTCAACAAAAATGAAACCTGGTCCTCTGTCGTAGGCTAGGGGTAAGACTATGGGTTAAAGAATCTTTTTGCGCGTTTTTATTTTCTCTGAAAATTACCGATAAATGTGTTGCTGCAAGAAAATAAAAAAATCGAAGGCTCACTGTATAGGCAAAGAATGGAGATTGAAATTATCCAAGAATGACTCAAATCAACTAGTTTAAAAGATATATTTATAAAAATTTGAATCAAGTGTTGCTTGTGCCCTTTCACTAGTCACGTGGTTCACCTTGTCAAATTCAGAAAACAGCTTTTGTTCTCAATTTTTTGAAAAATTGAAAAGAAAAAAAATGTTTCTTTTTTCCTAATTTCAACTCTGTGGAGAATTTTCCAATTTTTTTTGATTTAAGGCTTTTTCTCTTAGATTACGAAATGTGCGTAAACCTAAATCAAAATATCACTGCACTTTTATTAATAAAATTGTTGGAAGAATTTATTTAATTGTTTTTATAGGCTATAAAGTAGCTAAAGCTTATTTTTGTTATTTCAATATTCATTAACCCATTTGTTTTTATCAACAAAATGGAAAATGTTTAATTTAGATTTGTTTACATTCGGGTATGCTAAATAGCATCAAACAAATAAGAAATATTTGACGCGCATTTTTACTGAGACTTCCAGTACCAAATTAAACAACAATATTTTTTATTTTAATATATATATATATATATATATATATATATATATATATATATATATATATATATTTAGCTTTATTTTTATTATTTGAATATTCAAAAACTCATTTGTTTTTATCAACAAAATGGAAAATGTTTAATTTAGGTTTGTTTACATTCGGGTATGCTAAATAGCATTAAACAAATGAGAAATATTTGACGTGCATTTTTACTGAGACTTCCAGTACCAAATTAAACAACAATATTTTTTATTTTAATATCTATGTAAATATATATATATATATATATATATATATATATATACATATAAATATATATACATATATATATATATATATATATATATATATATATATATATATATATATATATATATATATATATATATATATATATATATATATATATTTTTATATATTTTTTTTTTCTTTAACCATATATAAATATTTTGTTAATTATTTTCTTGGGCATAGGTTAAGTCATTGAGAAGTAAAACTATAATTTAATCGACGTTTCGCTCATTATATTGAGCTTTTTCAAGATATTTATTTTCTACAATAAAAACATGTATAGTTAGTATTTAAATTGGTTAAAACAATATTGAAAAAACATTACATTTAAAACAAACTATGATCATGAAACAAAAATACATTTAAAACAACATTAATAGTATACAGAGTACGTACCTTGGAAACATGTCATGTGTAACGAATGTTTTGCGATTGCAATAATTTCGACACGTCTGGAATTCTGGTAGATAAAAACGAGACAATTTTTTTCTTTTTTTTTATATTTACTTTCGATATGAGTTTTCGATAATTAGTTTCTTGCTCTAAAATTTTGGTTTGTTTAAAATCGAATTCATGTTTTTCTGCATGTTCGTGTTTGTGGAGTGCAGTTGATGCATTTTTTGTGTATTTGTGGCCGTTTAATCGACTATCTAAGTATTGTGTTGTCAGTCCTATGTACTTTTTTGGGCAATTTAAACACGGAATTGAGTAAACTAGGTTTGATTTCTTTTTTTTTATTACTTTGCTTTTCAAGGGAGTGAAAAGACCATTTAGTAAATTCTGTGCTTTATGACAGACAGTTATGTCGTGTTTAGACAAATAATGAGTTATTTTTTCTGATAGACCGTTTGTGTAGGGCATTGCAACATATTTAGTATTACCATTTCTTTCTTTTGTTGCTTTCTTTAAGTTATTATAAAAAAACATGAGTTCATTGTTTAAAAACTCGTAGTATGTTTTTTCCGGATAATGGTTATTTATTAAACTCTCCTTAACCTTCTTTAAAATCTCAGGACGATATTCTGGGGAAGTAAGTGAGATGGCACGATCGGTTAGACCTATAATAACGCTATTTTTTTGATTCTTTGGATGGTTGGAGTTAAAGTTTAAGTACCGGCCTGACCATGTTTTTTTTGTATACCACTTGGTTTTTATATTTTGATCTTTCGTGTTTCTAATTAGGGTTAAGTCTAGAAAATTAATTTCGTTTTTGTCTTCAATTTCCATGGTTAATTTTAATTTGGGGTGAAAATTATTGAAAGCGTTTAATAGGTCATTAATATGGTTTTTTGAAACGGCAGTTAAACAATCGTCCACTAAATCTTTTAAAAAAAGGAAGGTTAAAATCAAGTTCACTTATCACACTAGTTATGGAATATCTATATAGGATATATATATATATATATATATATATATATATATATATATATATATATATATATATATTTATATATATATATATATTATATTATATATATATATATTATATATATATATATATATATATATATATATATATATATATATATATATATATATATATATATATATATATATATATATATATATATATATATATATATATATATATATATATATATATATATATATATATATATATATATATATATATATATATATATATATATATATATATATATATATATATATATATATATATATATATATATATATATATATATATATATATATATATATATATATATATATATATATATATATATATATATATATATATATATATATATATATATATATATATATATATATATATATATATATATATATATATATATATATATATATATATATATATATATATATATATATATATATATATATATATATATATATATATATATATATTTATATATATATTATATATATATATATATAAATATATATATGTAATATATATATATATATATATATATATATATATATATATATATATATATATATATATATATATATATATATATATATATAATATATATATATATATATATATATATATATATATATATATATATATATATATATATATATATATATATATAAAATAGTTTCATAAAGAAAAAGATCAACGAAGTGTTGAAAAGGTGCACCTATTACCTAAAAAAAAATAGCCAATTGGATTCGTAGAGTGTATAATTTCCTTCTGTATTTAAGGGTTAAATCAAACTGAAAATAAAATAATTCGGACAGAAATCTTGCATCACAAAATAATGGGAGAGAGTTAGTTTTAATGTAAATAAAAAAGGAGGAAAATTATTAGCCAAATATATTGATAACATAAGTCAGTGGCATTTTATTTCAATTTTATGTTAATAAGAAAAGAAAAATAAGTACGAAAATGGTCTGCAACGCAAGTAGTTATAATAGGGGAGCGCCTCCTCCTCCTCCTCTTCCTCTCTCTCATGTCCCTCATTCTTAACTTCCTCCCCTTTTATTCTCATTCGCATCATATTTTTAATTTTTTCTCTTTGTTCTCCCACATTTGATTTTGCATTCTTAAGTCTTATAAATAGGTGCACCAAGATCATTTTAGTATGTTAAGGTACGAGTGACTGTTAAAAGAAAAAAATCTGTTGAATAAATCTATTAATAATAATATTAAAATAAAATGAGTGAATCAGTTGGAGAAAGAAATCGATCCATTCCGCTTCAGACAATTAGCCTCGAAGAAATTATACCAGGAGTTCAAGAAGAAAATATACCATTAGTTCGAGAAGAAAATAATGGGATTGTTTTAAAAAATTTGAACAAAACTGAGAGTGAAGAGAAAAAAGTGTTTTGTGCTATTTGTTTTGAAATAATCGAATATTATGATTCATGTAGACCAAATACATGTTCCCACATTTTTTGTTTAAAATGTATTTTAAGATGGAATGATGAAAATTGTTGTTCTATAATGGTAAACAATTGTCCTGTATGTCGCACTAGATATTACTATTTGGTACAAATCTTCAAAGATGTAATTAGACATCATTTTGTTGTAATTTTAAAAAGAGGATAATATTTTTTTTATAATTTGTGTTTGTGAAAACTCTGGTAACAAATAATTTTGTAAAAAAAAGTAAATGTAAATATATATACACTTAGCCGCAAAAATAACGCACAACCAAAAATTATACTCAATTTCAAAGTTGATTTTCTCGTGAACCAGTAAACCGATTTCGATAATTATTTTTTTTTTGAACTGTAGCTTTTTTCTTTAGTAATTGCACTATGATAAAAAAAATTTATTCAGATTTCAGTTTTTGGCTTATACAGGGTGAAAAACGAGAATAGTTTTTTTAGGTCAAATTTGAAACACCCTGTAGGGAGCGTTAGCAAAAACAACGGTTGCGTATTAAAACCATAATGTAGCCTCATGTTTTCTGAATATTTTGTTTTTTCGCTGACTCTGATATCTGTAATATCAAAGAAAATACAGAGTTTTATTCCAGAACATGTTTTTTTATCAAGATAACAATTTAACAACATTAAACTAATAATAAAATTTAAAATAATTAACAATAAAAAGCAAAAAAAAACGTGCACTAGTAGCGCGTGTTTCCACCTCTTTTTCTAATGACAGCTTCACATCGCCTCGGCATACTCGATATTAAATTGGATATTTGATTTTGGTCAAGTCCATTCCAAATATCGGTAACCATCCTTTCGACATCTTGCAGGGTGGCAGGAGGGGGCTGACGCTGTCTCAGTGCCCTACCAATAATATCCCATAAATGCTCGATAGGATTCAGGTCGGGACTGTGCGGTGGCCAATTTAGAGTTCGAATATTTACTTCATGTAAATATTCATTGACGATGCGCGCTACATGAGGCCTTGCGTTGTCGTGCATTAGTAAAAAATTATTACCAATGTACGGTGCGAAAGGGACAACGTGCTCAGACAAAATGTCATTAATATACCTTTCACTATTTAAAGAGCCCCCACGTAAAGGTACGATATCCGTCCGTGCGGTTAAGGAAATTCCTCCCCAAACCATCACAGAGCCTCCATTAAATAAAGTTGTTTCACGTACGTTACACTGGGTATAACGCTCACCTGGCCGGCGGATAACTCTTAAACGTCGATCGGAGCTATATAGACAGAACCTAGATTCGTCTGTAAATAGAACGTGTTCCCAATCCTCAATAGTCCATATTACATGTTCCCTGGCGAATTGCAGTCTAGCTCTGCGGTGGTTTGCATTTAATGCAGGGCCTGTCGCTGGAACTCTGACATGTAAATTGTGTTCAGAAAGACGTCTCCTCACAGTATCAATGCTTGGTTGAATATTGTGAACTGCACTGAGTTGCATCAAAAGTTTCCTTGACGTGGTAAAACGTTCTCTTAAAGCACGCAGTCTAATATAGCGATCTTGAACAACTGTAGTTACTCGATGTCTGCCTGGTCGTGGACGTATGTTATAGTCATTGGTTTCTCTGAAGCGTTGGACAACACGAGAAATTGTTGTATGCGAAAATCCTAATCTCAAACCAATAGCATTGTAGCTTACTCCTTCGTTATGTAACGTCACTGCCTGAACACATTCATCACGAGTCATATTCCTTCTAACCCGTTCCATTTTCACGAAAGAACTTAAAGAATGAACCTAAATTATTCAGCTTGAGACGATAGGTACATAAATAAAGGAATTGTCAAAACTGACATTTGCTGACACTGTTGATTTATCATAGCCTACTAAGCGCTTTTTTTGGTAAACGTAATAAGTATCCAATAAAACTGTGATTTATTGAATAAAAACATGTTCTGGAATAAAACTCTGTATTTTCTTTGATATTACAGATATCAGAGTCAGCAAAAAAACAAAATATTCAGAAAACATGAGGCTACATTATGGTTTTAATACGCAACCGTTGTTTTTGCTAACGCTCCCTACAGGGTGTTTCAAATTTGACCTAAAAGAACTATTCTCGTTTTTCACCCTGTATAAGCCAAAAACTGAAATCTGAATAAATTTTTTTTATCACAGTGCAATTACTAAAGAAAAAAGCTACAGTTCAAAAAAAAATTATCGAAATCGGTTTACTGGTTCACGAGAAAATCAACTTTGAAATTGAGTATAATTTTTGGTTGTGCGTTATTTTTGCGGCTAAGTGTATAATAATTGACACACATTTTTTCCTTTTCCTATATTGAAACGACAACAATGATCTAACAAGTTTTTTAATACATACTAATTTTCACATTACATAACAAAACAATTGTTATGGGTTTACACAAAAAGTGCCACGCCCTAAAATGGCACCACTTTTGCAAATCGAAGCTTAAATTTTCTTATGGGAATTTACATGAGTTAACTATTGATAACTAGAAATTCCGTTTTTAAAAAATTTTATTTTTCTAAATTACAAAATTCGAGATTGGATTCTTACGGTTCGAAGTCTTTTTTCTGACTGCCTGTAAAAATCCAGTACATTAGTTGAAGTGAAGTAAATAATGATATGCTTGCAAAAAGAAGAATTTTATGTCAGCAGGTTGGCTATGGTCTTCGTTACAGGGTGTGATGTAACTCCTCCCCCAAGGTTTCAACTCCACGGCTAACGGGGTAGTTGAGCGTCTTGAAGTTCTATTTCTCGGGGATTCTTCAGTTTATAGGAACATTTCTTTTTGTAAATGAACCAGACAAGGGCGCTTACTACGGCGGCGTACAACATGATAGTCCATATACTGGGTGAGCCAGAAACACCAGGACAGAATTGTGCCGGTTGGTTTTCTTCAATCAAATTCTGTACTTCATGTAGCCCATCTAATTCAATTTCTTGCAACTGCACTCTAAGATTAAGTGTTGGCAGAAGGCGTATTTCATTGTCGAGGTCAGGGAACAATATCGGTTCACTGGTGTTAGGTGCAGCTACTCGACTATTAGTGATGGATTCTTGACTTGATGTCACCTTGCAGTTATGTGGTACTTTTAGTAAATAAGTACCCAGGAATTTTCGGCTTTCTTCTTGGCTGTTGCATTTGAATTTGACGATTTCTTCTTGCGGTAGGATAAGGACCCATTGTTCCGGAACATCTAATTGTTTAATTGTTGACTTTGTGATTTTTATTTCGATCTGTTGACAAGTTTAACAGTGCATGGGCTGCTTTCGCTGATTTCTTTGAGTTCCATTTTATCGCAAACATAGTGTTGGGCTTTGACTTCTGTACATCTGTGGTTTCGGAATGCGTAGTGCAATTTGTTTATTACAAGAAAGGGTTTTCGCGGGATAATAACCTTAAACTGACTCTCTCTCAATATAGGAATAGAGTAAAGGTGGAGGAATTTAAAATAGGTCGGGTACGTTATCGGAATACGCAGTAAATATGTTATCTTATTTTTAAATACAAAACAGTCTATGTTAATTATTTTTTCATACAACAAGATGTTTTCTAGCGTAACCTCTAATGGCATTTGGTCAGTGCCAATTAGTTTTTGGACCTCTAAAAGTTCAAAATAGAGATCTTCTGTCTTAATAAGACTTGAATGCATAATTTTTAACTTAGAAAATGTAATTGAATTTTCAATATCTTGAAGTGTTAAGTCAATGATTTCATAGACATTTATTATTTGGCTTATGATATCTTTAATGAAGATAGAATTGTCTCTGTAAGCAGTTTTTTGTACAATTATTCCTATTTGATTTAATTTAGATTCCAATAATTTTTCGTTAACCCTAATTTGTTGAATAGTGGCATTAAATTTTTTAATTATGCTCAGAGATATTAAGTTTTCTTTTAAAATATTTGAATTTACCGTATTTTGATTATTTTGAAGTTCCGAAATTATTTTATCATACCTTTCCCCATCGTATGCGTCCAAATTTCCCGTTATAGATTTGAAAAACCATCCTAAACCATTAAATAATCCTCGTTTTACTTTATTCGGACGAGGTATAATTTCTCGTATTTTTGTGTCAACACGGTCCTGTATAAGCTTAAGAATTTTAAGGTAATTTGAGACATCAAAGCTATATTCAGCATGTTTATTAATTGTGTCTGTTAGATTTCTAGATTTATTATGAAGCTTATTTAATTCCGTCAAAATTGGGTTAAGGTCATAATAATGAATAAGTGTGTGAGTGGATTTTTGCACTTTTGCATTTCCTAGATTAACAGGAATTACACCGGGATTGTCTTTTAATTCTCTCACGGTAATTTTTTCTTCGAATCCGAATGTTAAGCGAAGAATGCTGAAAAGATTAAAATAAAGCATTAGTTGGTAAAACTGTATCGTTTTCTTAGGGGACGTTTTATATTACTTAAGTGTACTTTCTCATGGGAACTAGTTTTAGCCGTCTTGCGTTTTTTATTACAGAAATAAGTTTGCTTGGTCTTGAGAATTTATTGGCATCTTTTTGCCGCACATGCTTTTTTACATATACGTCTTGTTCGGCTTCAAAAATTTCGGGGTCATCCCTATTTTTGTTAATTTTATCGATTAACTTTTCTTTTGACTCGGATAATTTTTCGTTGATTTTAGCATACAAGAGTTTTGCTTTTTGTTTGTGATTGCTGATATAATCGCTTAGTAATAATTGATCGATATTTATGTCAAACGGGTCGTCAGCTGTTATATGCCCATTAACTACGTCAGTCGGTTTCAGTTTAGTGGAGGAGTGTATTGAATTATTGTAGGCCAGAATGGCATACATCATTTTTTGGGAAACTGGGTGTATTTTTAAATTCTTGGTTATTAAGAAGACGTATGTGTTCAGCAAGGGTTGAGTGTAGTCTTTCAATCAGCCCATTTGATTGAGGGTGTTGAGGAGAGCAAAAATGAATTTTTATTTTGTGAAGTTGTAGGAGTTCAGTAACAACCGAATTTTTAAACTCCGTACCGTTATCAACAATAATTTGTTTCGGAATTTTATGATGGGAGAAATAGAAAAGAAGATTATCCACGATTTCTGTTGAGGCCAGTGATTTTAAGGGATATGCCTGAGCGTACTTAGAGAAGCTGTCTATGATGGTTAGAAATTTACTTTGCTCTAGAGTATATGTATCTAGGTGGACAATTTCAAAGGGCTCGGTCGGCGTGGGGGTTACATTCATTTTCATTTTGACTGGGCGACGTTCATATTTGCTAATTTGACAGGTTTCGCAATCGTTTATAAAAGTCTGTATTGAATTTTTCAAGTTGGGCCAATAATATTTAATTTTGATTTTTTCTAACGTTTCATCGATTCCTCGATGATTTGATTTGCCTTCGTGGTAGTTTTTGATAATTTCCGGTATGTCTTGTTTTTCGGTCACATCGATTAATTTTTTCAAACAGCGTTTAAGATTGATAGAAGGCCACCTAAAGTTTTTTCTTATCACTTCTGAAAAAGGTTCGTATGTATCGGGGTTTTCGAAATAAACGTAATACAATTTTTCTGGTACTACGTATTGTTTTATTAGATTTAAAATGTCTTGCTCAAAGTCGTTTTTGGAAATTTGGGCAATGATCCGACGTTTCTTTTCGAACAAAATTATGGTTTTAGGTTTCGCAGGAGAATGTAAAACTTCTTGTATGAGCAATTGGTTGGCACCGTAATTGACAGCGATATCTAATATGGGGACACCGGCGACAGGGTCATGTGACGCGTTCGAGTGAACAGTGGCGTCGTCATCATCTGGTTCGGGCGCCGGGATAGCTGGAGGTTCATCGTCTACATGAACTAATGTAGATATTTGATCTAAATCATGGCTCGCCTTTTCGGAGTTGTCGCTATTTATGATATTATGTGAGTTTTGAAGATTTTGATTTTCCACGGTACTTTCGTTATTTTGGCTTAAATTTTTGGGTTATTTCATTTGTGTACCTACCTAGGTCAAAAATTTTCGCCTGTTTTTTTAGTGTGTAACTCGATTCGCGATAGCATCCGCGCGTTGTATTAAGCTTTCCCTTTTTGTATATGATTTTGTAGTCGAACTCTTCTAATTTGAGTCTCCACCTAACCAGTTTAGAACTGGGGTCTTTGAGAAGAAGAGCCACTGGAGAGGGCTTATGATCTGTTATAATGTTGAACTTTCTACCAAATAGGTAGGGGCGGAAATACTTTGTGGCCCAAACAATACACAGACACTCTTTTTCTATGGTGGAATATTTTTGCTCGGAGTCGTTTAATTTTGGCGATGCATATGCTACGGGCAAGTCTTGACCGATTGGGCGTGACTGAGGACGCAACCAAGAGCCACAATGCTGCCGTCGCAAGTTAAGTTAAAAGGTTTCGTGAAATCGGATATTGTAATATCGGTTCATTTATAAAGAAGATTTTTACAAGTATTGAAACAATTGACAAATTCCTCATTATGAATAATTTTGGCACCTTTTTTTAAGACATTTTGTCAACGGTTTTTTAATTTTTGCAAAATTATCAATAAAACGTCTGTAGTAACCTAAGAGACCCAAAAATCCTTTTATTTGTTTAGTAGTACTAGGTATTGGATAATTTTTTATAGCTTTAATTTTATCGGGGTTGGGAGCTTAACGCCCTCTAGGCCTTCATATTGCCCCTAAGTAGGCAACTTCTTTTTTTAAAAATTTGGTTTATCCAACTGGATTTTAAAAATTGGATTCCCTCAGTCGTTTGAAAACCTCGGTTAACTTTTCTATGCTCTTGAAGAGAGCTAGAAAAAACTATTGTGTCATCTAGATAAACTGCACATTTTTCGTTGGTGATTCCGCGTAGAATATTATCCATTACTCGTTGGAACGTCGCGGGGCATTCTTGAGCCCAAAAGGCATTCATAAGTACTCATGTGCCATTTTTCTGTGCTGAACGCGGTTTTGGGTATGTCGGCTTCATCAACTTCGATTTGATGAAATCCATATGAAATCAGAGTTGTAAAATAGTGGCATTTTCCAAGTTTATCTAAAAGATCTGTGAAGCAATACATGTC